>MRVE01000678.1:0-22418 GCA_001922765.1 Pythium periplocum
ATGAGAGACATTTGATGGGTTCGTATCATATTTCATAGCATGGTACACTTGTGGTACCATTCTGGTACACTGAACCACCTGTGGAGGGCCTCACTCCGACAAATCCGACCATTTCGGTATACATTTAATATACCGGTACTTCTTGAACCGGTGTTTATACCGGTTTCCTTTCCCGAAGATCACCTTTTGGGGAGAAAGATCAAAGCGAGGGAGAAGGGAAGAGAACGAGCTGCAGAGTCATGGCGGGCGAGTGTCAGACCAAGAACACCAAGGACTATGACGAGGAGGAGGACGACTTGCTGGCTGGCCCAGAGTCCACGCTCGACGAGGGAGACATTGCGCTGCTCAAGACGTACGGCCTCGGTCCCTACTCGCGGGTGATCAAGGCCGTCGAGGATGACATCAAGAAGGCGCAAACCGCCGTGAACGACCTCATCGGCATCAAGGAGAGTGATACCGGTCTCAGTCTGCCAAGCCAATGGGACTTGGTGAGCGACAAGCAGATGATGCAGGAGGAACAGCCTCTGCAAGTCGCGCGCTGTACGAAGATCATCAACGCGGGCGAGGAGGATGCCAAGTACATGATCAACGTCAAGCAGATCGCCAAGTTCGTCGTTGGTCTCGGTGAGAAGGTGGCACCTACGGACATCGAGGAGGGTATGCGTGTCGGTGTGGACAGAACCAAGTACGCGATTCAGATTCCATTGCCACCAAAGATCGATCCATCTGTCTCGTTGATGGTAAGTAGGATTCGAGAGAGTTCGTCGGATGCGGAATTCGCTGCTTGATCAATGACTCGCAAATTTACTATGTAGACTGTTGAGGACAAGCCTGATGTCACGTACGATGACGTGGGTGGTGCCAAGGATGCCTTGGAGAAGCTCCGCGAAGTTGTCGAGTTGCCGCTTTTGCACCCAGAGCGATTCGTGAACCTGGGTATCGATCCTCCAAAGGGTGTGTTGCTTTACGGCCCACCTGGGACGGGCAAGACTTTGTCTGCCCGTGCAGTTGCCAACCGAACGGATGCGTGTTTCATTCGTGTCATTGGTAGCGAACTCGTGCAAAAGTATGTCGGTGAAGGTGCGCGTATGGTGCGCGAGTTGTTTACCATGGCGCGTTCAAAGAAGGCGTGCATTGTGTTCTTCGATGAAGTGGATGCCATTGGTGGTGCTCGTAGTAGCGGAGTACGTAGTGAATGGAATTCGCATTCTCATCGCTCATGTTCTAACCTAGTCTTGATTTTCACAGGAAGAAGGTGGTACCGATAACGAAGTGCAGCGAACGATGCTTCAGATCGTCACGGAGTTGGACGGTTTCGACCCTCGTGGTAACATTAAGGTGTTGATGGCGACTAACCGACCGGACACATTGGATCCTGCGCTCATGCGTCCTGGCCGATTGGATCGCAAGGTGGAATTCAGCTTGCCAGAGCTCGAAGGACGTACCCAGATTCTCAAGATTCACGCCAAGAGCATGAACTGCGACCGCAACATCCGTTTCGAACTCATCAGTCGTCTCTGTCCGAACACGACGGGCGCTGAGCTGCGTAGTGTGTGCACAGAAGCCGGCATGTTCGCCATCCGTGCGCGTCGCAAGTCTGTGTCGGAGAAGGACTTCTTGGACTCGGTCAACAAGGTCATCAAGGGCTACCAGAAGTTCTCGTCCACGCCAAAGTACATGGTCTACAACTAACCAGTCCTGGGTCACATTGTAGCCGACGAGTCCCAATGTCGAATCGAATACATGCATTGGATACATCTACTGTTTTAGAGTCTGACTGTTGTCGAGGACAACAGTTGAAGTTGAAGTCTATTTTGATCTTCAGAGGACGAAGACCGAGCCACTCCCTCTGTCACCATCAGCTCTTGTGTCTCATGAGGCCGCAGGTTGATCATGTCCTTTGGTAGCCAGGACGGCAGACAAGCTGTTTATCTACGAGTAAATGCTTGAACCGTCTTCCACACTCGTCCTGCGAAAACGAATTCGGGGAATACGACTGCAGAAAAATCGTAGGGTGAGTGCCTCGAGAGCTCGTCCAGCTGGTGGAAGAGAGAGCGCATGCAGATGAGCATGGGTGTGGGTTGCTGGTGGTATGGAGGTACGTGGTATCGACTCTCTGCCACTTCAGTGCGATGGTGGATTGGTCGATCGCCATTTTCCATCGCGCGTTTGATTGGGAAGAACCTTGCTATCATGCAGGTAACTCGTCTCTTCGGAACGCTCCTCCTGGCGCTCACCGCAGCAGTCGCATCAGCTGACAGTATCGATTCGCGCAATCTGACCGAGCACCGTCGTCTTGATGGTGGGAATGCCGCTTGTGACTCAAGCACGCGAGTGCGGAAGCCGTGGTACTCGCTGTCCGAGACTGAGCAGAAGGTGTACGTGGAAGCTTTGTCTCTCGCGATCAAGGCTGGAGTGGTAAAGGACTTCGCTGGTATGCACTTGGAAGAGATGGGTGAGATGCAGGCGCATCACTCATGTGCTTTTTTCTCATGGCACCGCCGCATGCTACTTGCGTTCGAATCGTATCTGCGTGATCTGGGTCCCAAGTATGCATGTGTGACGCTGCCGTACTTTGACGTCCACACCGCCTACGTTCGCGCAGCCAACAAAGAATGCACCAACATGTACGATTGCTCGACGATCTTCCAGTCGATCGGTGGCAAGACGTCGAGGACCAGCTTGACTCTGTCGTTGAATGGGGAGGAAGCGTATGGCTACCAAGTCTCGGGTATCCCGTTCACTGCGGATTGCGACGACAACCAGATTTGTGGCAAGACTGTACGCAACAACCTGCAGCAGCAGAAAGTTCCATCAGGAGCCGGTTTCGGTACCTTTCTCGACGCGGTGACTCGAGCCGGTGACTACGCTTCGTTCCTCGAGGACATTCAGTTCGGCGTCCACAACGAGATCCACAATGTCGTTGGCGGCGCCATGGCCACGCTAGCATCTCCTCGTGACGTCTTCTTCTATTCGTGGCACAGTGCCATCGACATGTTCCTGCATGTCTACCATCTGTGCCATATCGGCGTGCCAATGACTGAAGACGCCCTGAAGACCTCGCTGGAAGCGTTTACATTGGCAACACAGACTTGTGGTGGCGTTAGTGGAATTGGCGCGGACACGAAGATCGTCATGAACATCCGAGTGAACGGCGAGCTCATGGATGCTTCGCAGCACCCAACTCTTGGCAAGTACTTCACGCATGTTGGTGATGAGATGTGGAACTACGGCGACATTCGCCAGCTCGGTGACTACAGTTACTCCTACGAGCTACCAGAGATCTTCACGACGCAGCTGCTCTCTAACAAGGATGTGTGCAAGGGCTTTAACGCGCCATCTCCAACGTTAATTCCAACGTTGATCCCAACGGAAGCTCCTACGGAGAAACCCACTGAAGTACCAACCGAGGTTCCAACTGAGAAGCCAACTGAGAAGCCTACGGACAAGCCAACTGAGAAGCCAACTGAAAAGCCTACGGACAAGCCAACTGAGAAGCCTACGGACAAGCCAACTGAGAAGCCAACTGAAAAGCCTACGGACAAGCCAACTGAGAAGCCTACGGACAAGCCAACTGAGAAGCCAACTGAAAAGCCTACGGACAAGCCAACTGAGAAGCCAACTGAAAAGCCTACCGAGAAGCCAACTGAGAAGCCAACTGAAAAGCCTACCGAGAAGCCTACCGAGAAGCCTACCGAGAAGCCAACTGAAAAGCCTACCGAGAAGCCTACCGAGAAGCCTACCGAGAAGCCTACCGAGAAGCCTACCGAGAAGCCCACTGAGCCTCCTACAGCGACCACGCCGTCAGCTTCCCAGGTGTCGCCAAGCTCAACTGCATCTGGTGACGAACGCTCCTCTGACCCACCATCAAACTCCACAGCGTCGAGCGCACCTTCGAAATCGCCGTACGCAACAACCCAGACGCCATACTCAACGGCCTCTCCAGTCACTGTGGAAGACCACACCGGTATCGTGGTCTCCCCTGTTGCGGATACTTCTGCATATTCCACCGTATCGTCCTCGTTGTCATCTTCCTCCAAGGACGTGGATGCGGGAGAGACTCTTCCTCCGTCCGCCGTTGCTACCTCAGGGCCATATTGGCAGTGGGTGAAGACGACCTACGACGGCCTCGTCGGGCGTTTCGATGGTGACATGACGCTTGTTGGCCAGCAGATGCGTCTGATCGAGTGCCTCACGTTCGATCAAGTCTTTGGTGTCACCGAATTCAGCGATGAGTTCGTCAAGAACTTCCACTTGGGTTCCAACCTCCCTACTTGTGGCAAGAAGGTTGAAGCAGTCGCAAGCGGTGAAATCACCGTCGCCGTTGAGGCGCCACCAGCTGACTTCCATCCAGATGAGGTGCGGTTTGCTTCGGACGATGTGATCCAGGCCGTCAAGGACGAATCTGGTGTGAGTCAGGACGATGCGGTGCCATTGTTGGACCCAGCGTACGCGCAAAAGGCTGACCAGGTGCTCAACAGCGACACACCGGCTACTGACAAGCAGAGTGGTCACAAGCTTTGTCACTAGGCACACCTGATTGGGTGTAATCTAGAATACATTGTGGATGTGAGATACATAGCATTGTTGTGTATTTATCTATCGTGGTCGGCAAAGTCCGCGTAAAGGCTGAGAATGCTTTCTGGAGTGATCATTCGGAACTGCTCGTTTAGCTGAAGGATTGCACGGTAGACTCGCGCCACCTTGACGCGATCATCGACATCCAGCTTGGTGTTAGCGTGCACTTGTCGCTTTTCCATCAGCACTTCGACACGAGTCTCCATGTTTCCTGGTCCTGTGTCTTCCATTTGGTCATCCAAACCCAACGCGCTCATGCTACGCGTGATCCAGATGTAGCCGTTGGTACCGAGAATGAGATCCACTCCGATACTACTCAGTGTGACCATGTGCTGCTTCATGCGCTTCACGAGGGATGGCTGAACCTGCACAAACTGACCGTTCTCCAGTTTACCATAGCGCAAACTGCGGGTGTGAAGACTCAGTGATCCATCGTAACGTACTTCCTGGATCTCTGCACTGATCAGGTCGTTCTCCACGAAGAAGTTGCGCATCTGCAGCTGATCTTCGTACGTGCGTCGACGCTGCGCGCCACCAGGCAGATTCACCGAGCTGAGCATGAGCGACGCATCTTGCTGGCCATTCACATCCACCTTCCACCGCTTGTTGCCCACTTCCGTGATGCGACCGACGACAATGTCGCCAACTTCACCGATGTATCGTGAGACCAAGGGGCGCACCGTGATGAGCTGGTTGACTTTCTCGACGACACCCGCGACACTCGCGATGAGCTCGTTGTTGCTCATGTACGTGCCGTGTCCGCGCAGGAACGCGCCGGTTTCGGTGCTGATGACCTCGCCGGGCGTGACCACAACGATGGACCCCTCGTCCGGCAGCTCCACGTCCATGTCCACGTCGTCATAGCGCTCTGAGGCGTCCGTCGCCGCCTTGGTGCGGACTTCGATGCGCATGGTCGGTTGGTTTCTGATGGATGGCACCCTCAGAGTCATTTTAGCCAACCAGCGCACAGGTCGAACCTCAAGTGGTCCACTCGGTTCGTCTTCTCTCTGATTGGTTGAAAAGGCAATGTTAAACCACCCAATCCGACGCGAAGAGCTCCCATCCACCGACGGCACCGCCATTTCGCCATTACCACCGAGTGAGAGAGAGACATGGCCGTGCTGAAGACGCGTCGAGGCGCCACGCCGCCCGTGGTGGGCGTGCTGGGTGGCGGACAGCTGGGTCGCATGATGGCCAGCGCCGCGCATCGTCTGGGGATCCAGCTCGTCGTGTTGGATCCGCAGGGCAGCGAGTCGCCAGCCGGACAGATGGGCGTCAAGGCCATCGCTGGCAGCTTCACCAAGGACGAAGACATCGCCAAGCTCGCGGCCGAGTGCGACATCATCACGGTCGAGATCGAGCACGTCAACGCCGCATCGTTGCAGAAGCTGCAGAACAACTCGGAACGACCAATCGCGGTGCATCCGTCGCCATCGACCATTGCTCTGATCCAGGACAAGTACCAGCAGAAGGTATTCTTCAACGGTGTGCCAAACGTCGACGTCGCACCCTTTAAGATTGTGACGAGCGTGGCAGATGCGGAGCACATTGGCGAGGAGTTTGGTTACCCTTACATGCTCAAGTCGCGTCTGTTTGCGTACGATGGCAAAGGCAACGCGGTGGTTTCGCAGGCAAGCGACATTGCTGATGCGTTTGCCAAGCTCGGTATGCAGGAGGGCCAGGAGATCAAGCTGTACGCTGAGAAGTGGGTGCCTTTCACGAAGGAGTTGGCGGTCATGGTTGTCAAGTCGAATGAAGATGTACGCGCCTACCCTGTCGTCGAAACGACCCAGAAGGACAGCATCTGTGATACTGTGTTGGCCCCAGCGCAAATCCCTCACGACACGTACGTCAAGGCCAAGCAGATGGCGTTTGATGCTATTTCCAAGCTTGATGGCAACGGTATCTACGGTGTGGAACTTTTCCTCACCAAGGATAACGAGGTGTTCTTGAATGAGATTGCGCCTCGACCACACAACTCGGGACACTACACCATCGAGGCGTGTGAAACGGACCAGTTTGAGCAGCACTTGCGCGCCGTTTGCGAGTTGCCACTTGGTGGTTGCGACCTTGTTGTTGGTGCCTCGCTCATGGTGAACGTTCTTGGTGACAAGACTGCCAGCGAGGACGAGAGCTATGCTGATCTGCGCAAGTGTTTGCTTGTGCCAGGCGCGACGCCACATCATTATGGCAAGAGCGGGGTGCGTGCTGGCCGCAAGCTCGGCCACTTTACCATCGTCGCTTCAAGCATCCAGCAATTACAGGAGCGTGCAACTGCGATCTCGCCTGAGGTCGCTCGCAGTGCCGGTTTGGTCAAGGCCCCTGCGGTTGTGGGTATCGTCATGGGCTCGGACTCGGATTTGCCAACGATGGCTGCTGCCGCCGAGATGCTCGAGAAATTCAACGTTCCATATGAGCTGAGCATTGTATCGGCGCATCGCACTCCAGGTCGTATGTACGAGTACGCGCAGAGTGCGTTCCGTCGTGGCCTCAAGGTCATCATCGCTGGTGCGGGTGGTGCTGCGCACTTGCCTGGTATGATCGCGGCGTTGACTCCACTGCCAGTTATCGGTGTTCCAGTCAAGACGAGCACCTTGAATGGACAGGACTCGCTGCTGAGCATCGTTCAGATGCCGCGTGGTGTGCCTGTGGCGACTGTCGCGATCGGCAACTCCACTAACGCCGGCTTGCTCGCTGTGCGTATCCTCGGAGGTGAGTACCTCGTGGCGATGGAACAATTCCTTCAGGACCAGAAGGAGGAAGTGGACGGCAAGATCACCAAGATGGATGCGCAGGGGTGGAAGGCGTATCTGAAGGAGATGAAGCACTAGATTGAGTTGAATCCCATCCGACTCTAGCTATTTCGTTTGTTCTAAGAGTGAGTATACCCTTTCTTCTAAGTGTTGCGCTTAGCGCTTCTTGAGCTTGAGGCTCTTGAGCTGGTTCTTGAGCGTCTTTGGGGTCTCACGGTTGCGTCGCTGTCCAGCGAACGCAAGTTCTTGCTCCGTCGTGGATACGTGCGGCACATTCTTCCAGTAGACGAAGCCCGCGACGGTCATTGCGAACCACGTGAAGGTCAGCCACCAGAGGAAGAAGCCGATGAACGACGCGTAGGAGCGCGGCGTAACAACCTGGTAGTTGGACATACCCTTGATCACCTTGGTTAGTGTCTCACGCGTCATGTCATCACCAAGCGAGAAGCCTTCAAGTTGAGGTGGCGTAAAATCTGGGAGGAGGTTCGACGCAGGACTGAACCACGCGAGGCCCTTGGTAGGCGCTTGAACCGCACCAACGAGGATCAATAGAGTCGAAAAGGCATCATAGACACCAAGGGACGTGCCGGTTTGCTCAGCGAGGAGCAAGGCGGATGCAAGTATCGCACTTGCAGGCGCAAGGTACTGAACGGCGATGATAGGGAGGTAGTTGAATTGAACGCGGACCTTGTTCTGGAGCAGCTCACCATCGACATGACCTGGACGGCGCACAATCTGGACAATTGCGTCCTTTGGCTCGATGAGGAAGTACTGAAGATGGGCGCGGAAGCACAGGAGACGCACGAGCACAGTGAAGAGCACGATGTAGATACGCACCGTATTCCACTGAGACTCTTTCAGGGACATCCAAGAAGCTTGGAAGGCGGCTTCATCTTCAGCAGAAGCAAAACAATCACGCGTAAGCGATCTTGGTGAACACTGCACAAGCGTTTTTGGGACAACGATGTCGGTTGAAAGCGGCTTGATCCAACAGATTCCCGCCAACAATGGCAGGAAAATGTTGAGGTGAAGCAAAATCTTCTGGATCACACCTGTCTGCTTGTCGTTCACCATTTCGGCATACATACGGGCAAAGCGGAATGCTGGGAGGAACGCCGTGCTGGAAAAAATGCCAGCAAGCAGAGCAAGACTGGCATACACTGACAAGCGCGCAAAGCCGGCAGCTGACGCGAGGTTGGCGAAGTCACCGTCGACAAAGCCAATCGCACGGAAGACAATTTCCAAGCGTTCACCCGCGAGAGCGACCGCTTCCTCCACGTCAAAATCGAAGAGAGGCTTTGGCGAAAATATCGCAAAGAGCGCGAGGATGAAGCCAAGCACACCGATACCAATGCCGAGACGCGCTTCATAGGTCTCGAGACCCTGAGCGAACTTGATCATCAGAGGGAACCAGAGACTGACAAGTAGAACCGAGATGAGACCGTAGATGCTGGCCTGGATGGTGCTGGATGCATCAAGAGCCGCCTCGGCAGCATCGCTATTCCACTGACGCCAGTAGGCAAGACTGTCACCGCAGACACACGCCACGAGGGCAGAGGATGCGAGGATCACGAGCATTTCGTAGAGCTCAAAGAAGAGCGTCTGCTGGAAGATGCCAGTCTCTGTCTTGGCAACCTTGATGTAAAATTGCTGCATCTTCTCATCCGAGGAGAGCGGCGTCGAGTGCGTGGCAGCACTCTTGCCCTTGGACTTGGCACTCGTAGCGTTGTTGGCTGGTGCCGCACCGCCATTGAGGCGCTGGATGAGCTCGTCTTCAGGCGGCAGGAAGAAGGAGAGGCCGTTGATGAACAGCGAGGCAAGACTGAAGATGGATCGCAGTCGCACCTGCAGGAAGGCCACGAGCACGGCGGCGATGAGCTCCGGAGGGAAGAGCGCCATGGTCGACAACGTGGCAAATGTGCACGAGGGCACGAAAGATCAGCCACGCACGACTCGGTAGCCAATCAGAAGCGTTATCGTTACTTTTCAACCAATAAGAACATGAAAATGGAAACACGTGTCATGCATTGGATGAAATTACACGCGACTCGCTACATGATGAGCTCACTTGTTACTTGCCACCGGCAGCAGCACCCACGACATCACGCATGCCCTTTAGCTCCGCCGAGGTCTTGGACGATTTGCTGGAGCGCTTGAACTCGTCGGGCATGTCTTGCGCTTCCATCTCGGATCTGTACTGCATCTCGCCAGGCATCGCTAGCGCTTCCATGGGAGATTTGCCTTTTCCCTTCTTCTCCTTCTTGTCCTTCTTGTCCTTCTTGTCCTTCTTGTCCTTCTTGCGCATGCTCTCCATGGCTTCATACTCGGGCACTTGGTCCACGCCCCACCCGTGGAATGCCAATCGTCTTCCATGGTCTTCATGGGTTCGAAGCATACCGACATGGGTCGGATCGCTCATCGACGAAACAGAGAGGTACGCAACGGTGCCCGCGGCCAGCACAATAGCCGAGCCGAACGCTAACGCGAGCGCCTTCCTGCTGGATCTCTGGGATTCCGTCATCAGCATGGTTTGTCGAAAAGAATGCTTGAGGTCTGGACGAGGTCGAGGATTTCGAAGTGATCAAACACTGCGATGCGAGCGCTCCTTGGGATTCTTGGCCCTCCACCACCCGCGTCATATCCTGTCCGCACGTTGATGGACTGACGGGTCGCATTCGCCGATGAGTCGCGCATTCCAACGCGACGCTTCCTGAGCAGTCACAATGACGGCTTGTATGGTATCTTTGAGCTTGTTTCACTGACCCCGGCAAAATCTAGAAGAAGAAGAAGAGGGATCAATGCAATCTATTGTACTAGTACGATTGTATGCTATCATCTATCTACGGTTTTCTCCATGTTGGCCGTATGCCGCGGACGGCTCTGGAAGATAGTCGACACGGTTGGTCGAGTCTTGACCCTCGAGAGGAAGAACGTCAATAACTGACTCCTCATTTTGCCGACTCCGCTGCTTGGCAGATCCAAGACGCACCCAGACGCCCCAACCAAGCGAAGCAAAGAAGCCTACGAAGCTGAACAACGAAAAGACCGTCGCGGCGCGGAGCACACTGCAGTTAACGCTCTCGGATAGGATACTGCAATGACGAACGTAGTCGCTCGCGGCCACCGCACAACCCACGCTCAACAAGAAGACGGTGAAGACCGCATCGAGGCCGATCAGAACATCTTGCGACGGCGTGATGGTCGATCGAAATCGCACAAAGATCAGCCACCCGAGTGTATACACTGACGCTGAGAATGTGACGAGCAAGGCAAAGTTAATGGACGGGCCGCCGAGATGCGTCGTGATGACAACACGCTGGCCTCGGTTGTTGACGAAAGCCACCGCTTGACTGGGAAAGCTGGCGCCGTAGAGCGCGAGCGCGAGCACCACGCAGCCCACTTGGAAAACCCGCAGCACGAGCGAGACAAGGGGTTCATTTTCGCGACGGAACCATTCTCGAGGGTCCACCATCGCGAGGGATTTCTTCGAACAGCGTCAGATCGCAAGTGTGTTGATGGAGATGCGTTGAACGAGTCAGAGCGAACGAATCCAGAGCCATGAAGCACGTGGGTGCCCCCATGTGGCGTGAGTCGCAGCATGTCCCACACTCTGGCTGGTTCGATACGGATTGGCTGAAAAGCGGACAAGAGGATGACGGTTCGTAACTGCTTTTAAAACGCCACTTAACCAATGACAAGAGGTGAAGAAGATGGAAGAAGGCAAGCGAACCCACGCTTTGCTTTGTTCTACATCCAAGCGGCTTTGAAGGATGGAAACAGACAAAGAAGACGTACAGATCAACTTCGATTCATTTTTGTATGAGGGCATCTTGCTTAATATCTCCACACGGAGCTGGCGACCATTCGCTGGTTCGTCCACGTGCTCCTGAGCAGCAGATTTGGCGCTGCTCCTTTCAGAGTCTTCGTCCTAACTAGAATATTATTGTACAGGGTAGTGGTGACTTGAGTCCTCTATGATCGGGCGGTGACAACGATGTCCGAGGCGTTCTTCTTCGAGCCCGACACAATCTCGTACTCGCACGGCGAACCGTCGATATAGTTGATCGCGTCAAACTTGAGGTAGAGCTTGTTGGCCACTGGACGGTCAGCCGTGTACGCGGCGGAGATGCCTTCGATCAAACCGTTCTTCTCAGGATCCGATGACTTGGGGGCAATCTTCAGCTCCCAGCACTGCTCACTGGAGCGGATCAACCACCGACGCATCTCGCCACACACGCTCACGACGCAGTTGGCACTTGAACGCACGTTGAACGAGACCTCGGCACCGACGTCAATATCGATGTCGCGGTCGTGGAAGACGACGATGGCTTCATCCCCGACGAGTTTTCCGATCGGCTTGCTCACAAACTCGGCTTCCTTGGCTGTGGGGAGCCACTGGACAGTCTTCTCCGTGAGCGGCAAATCGCTCGCTGCCTCGGTGGTTTGCTCCAGGAGACGCCACGTCTCAGTGCTGCGTCGCAGACTAACCGCTTCAACCTGTTCCGTGGCGGAGAGAGCGACGAGCAGGGCCGCAGCCGCCATGATCGCGTGACGCATCATATTCAAGGGTGCTGGGGTATCAGGAAATCAACGAGTGAGGACGGCGGCGGTCAGTCGAGACGTCGCTGGCGTGTGGGTGCGTGGGTTGGGATGGTATTTTTCTCTCGTCGAGAGGAGTCAAGTGTACCGTAGCCCGACGTACGTAGAGCTTCCTGCTTCTGCAAATGTGAGAGCGTTCCAAGCGGGCGCTTCCGTCGTGGCCGGCTTGCACTCACGCCGCGTCTTGTCCCTCGCACGTGTTCACGGATGGAAACCTGTGTCGGCCGAGGTTTTACCATTAAACCTCGCATCATCATTCCGAGCGAAAATCTGTTACGTTATACCCTATCAAAAGCGATTCCAATATTCCAGTCATTTACACAGGTAACGAGGACAAAATCCATCAACCACTGGATATCAGCTCCCTGACAGAACTGATATTGTTTACCCTGCCTTGGTGACCACGAAGGATTACGTTCTGGAGGCACAGAAACCGGCCGAGTGCCCCAAATAGAGTGCCAAATTTGTTGACGGCGCCGAGCGAGTGGTCGGCAACCCTGCACGGAGGCAACTTGGGGTGCAGAGCCCGAACAGGCAGCCAAGGGTGGTTGGCAGACACGCGGCTTTCCGAGGGAATTGCATGCTTGGAGGAGTTGCCTCATACACAGGAACACCCATCAGCGTGTGTCTGTTCGGGCAACACGGGTTGAGTGACACGGAGTGACAGACAGCCACTGGTTGCCGCTCACGCAAAAATTCCGAATCAGACACGCAAACAGTCGAAGACAATGAGATGCCATCTCTTTCCGTTCACTACGGCCCACATGGCTAACCACGTGGGTACACGTGGAACTCACTCATTCTGTCTCACGCTAATCATGTCGCGAACTTGTGCACCATGCCTTCAAGGGCAGTCTCGAACGCGCCCGAGAGCTCGTCGACGCACTTGCCGTTCTTGAAGACCTTGAAGGTCGGCATCGAATTGACGTTTTCTTCAGCTGCCACTTCCTGGACACACATAGAAGTGCATCATACGTATTGGCACAACAGTCAGCTTAATGTCGGATGAGCCCAGCAGCAGCGTATCCAACGTACTTCAACTTCATCCACATCCACCTTGGCGAAAATGGCCGCCGGGTACTTTGCGCTCAAACTTTCATAGAATGGCGCGATTTTCACGCACGGACCGCACCATGTCGCCCAAAAGTCCACCACGAGCTAGAGCAGGAAACAAACAACCGCATCAGCCCATCTACTCGGAAGAAGCGCGATAGACGCTACAGTACATACCGCTTGGCCAGATTCCTCGGCCTTTGCCTTCAACGCCTTCCACTCTTCTTCGGACTTGACCTTGACGATGTTTGCCTTGCGCTGGCGCAACTCGCTTCCAGGAGTGCTGTCGTCTGGAAGCTTTGGCTTCTCCTCTTCTGGAAGTTCTACCTCCACGTAGTACTTCTTCACGCCCTCTTCCAAGCCGTTTTTATCCGCGCCTCGGAGTTCATTCACCCTGTTGCCATTCTTGTAGAAATGGAACGTTGGCATAGCATTAACGCCACTTGAACGGGCGATGTCCTGGAGATTCCGTGCTGTTAGTTTGCTTTATTGGGATTGCACATTAGCGGTGGACTCACCTTCATCTCGTCGACATCGACCTTGAGAAAAAGAGTGCAAGGGTATTTGTTGCTGAGCTCGTGGAAAATTGGAGCAATGTATCGGCACGGACCACACCACGACGCCGTGAAATCGACAACGATCTAAGCAAAAAATTACAGTGAACACGTCTGGATCAGTCTCGATTTTTTGTGGTTTCGTACTGATCGCTTCGTTGTCTTTGACTTCTCATGCAGCTCCTTCCACTGTTCGAGGGATGTAACATGAATCACACGGCTCTGTGACACACAAAATACGTAAGAAAACCAAAAGAGATGAATCAAAGCAATGATTGCGCAGCTCTCACGTACGTTGGCGAAGAGCGCCTCATCGTTGTGGCCGAGAACGTTGCGGCGGAACCATTCCCAAGCGCTCTGGAGAATAATCAGCGCGAATGGGATCAACGCGTACGTTGGGATGCAGATCCCTCCAATGCAGATCTATGTGGAGGAAAAGCACGCGGTAGTGTAATTCACCCACCAGCAACGCATACAGGCAAGATCGACATCTTCATTACCGTCGACATCCTTCTTCCCTTCGTTCCCTCACGTCACGGTCAGAGAATGTTCAAGTTGGATTAATCACCCTGGGGGTTAAATCCATCTGCGGTTCGGAACTGTGTCCGAACCGGTCCGAACCGTGGTGGAACCGCGTCGTGTGCGGTTGCTGCTGGCCGGAAACGCAGAGCAAGCTCAGCAACTAGCGGCAACCATGGCGATGGCGATGGGTATGGCGCGTGTGTTCGGCTGCCAGGTCTCGGCGACCGGCCGTGTGGTCGGACGCTCGTTCCTGGAGGGTGCCAACACCTCGACGGACTCGATGTACACGATCTCGCGCCGATGGGCGTCCAAGAAGGCCGGTGGTTCGACCAAGAACGGTCGTGATTCCGAATCCAAGCGTCTTGGTCTCAAGAAGTTTGGCGGGTGCATATGCAAATGGGAACTTTTTCACATTTATAGGAATAAGTGCTGACGGAGATGTATTGGGCTATGTGTATAGTGAGAAGGTCTTGGCTGGCAACATCATTGTGCGCCAGCGCGGCACCAAGTACCACATTGGTCGTGGTGTCGGACTTGGCAAGGACCACACCATCTTCGCTACGCGCGACGGCTACGTGCGTTTCTGGTACAACGTTCCTAAGAAGCGCCAGGAGGTTTCGGTCAAGGACACGCCACATCCAGTCCGTGTTGCCCAGCAGAGCGCGTAAGTCGGTAATGATGAATAGACTAGAAGTGCTCGTGTGCGTTACGACGTCCCAAGTATCCTTGCTGCGTGGTATGACGAGATCACTTTGGGAGTATTGCCGCTCAGCGGAGTGTAAGCACTTGGCCATGTGGAATGAATTGACGGTCTCGAAACGGTGCGAAATCAACCTTGCATCACGCAGGTGATGATGATGTCACCTTCTGAGCTGGATCCTGAACAAGCACACACGGTTATAGTTGACGAAGCGCTCTTTGCGCTTGGTATCGCACCTCAAGTGCCAACATTGTGACGTGAGTCACCTCCCGACCTCCAAATTACACATGAGCGGGGATCAACGTCAGGCTATTGCTTGAGTTTTCTTCACGTCATTTCCCACCAGTGGTTCGCAAATAGAAGTGGATCGGCATAAGGAGAGGCTCGATAACGTATCTATGCTGCCCAGAGTTTGGTGGAATTGTTGAATCAACTGAACTCTCGGATTGTGTTGAGCCGGCAGCATTGGTACGGATCAAACTGCCGTCCAAGAAATGCGGATTCCCATATACGACAGCCAGGTCCACAGCATTCGACGAGAGACCAGAGAAGACACTGCCCTTTTGAGCAGCCTCTTCATCAACATTCATCGCAGCCTCCACATCCATCAGCTCCGACTCAAAGCGTGCCGCAACTGATGAAAACGACGCGTCAATGGAGTGAAATAGAGCCTTCCACTTGCGAGGTGCGTCTTGAGCTGACGTAACGTGCAGATGACTCACTGAAGCCATGTTTTGGCCTATCCAATCCACGCGCCAACTCTCCCGACCCACACAGCAGCGAACAACCAATCCCCTAGTGAATGAGCTTCACAGTTGAGCATGTGCCATGTGCCAAGCGATAGATTAGCGTTCTCTACCGTCTTGTACATCAACTTCTTGCTGCATTCGAGAAAACCGACGCGCTTCAGACGACTATGCAGCCAGATTACACTAACAAAGTGGCCGCGCTTGGCAAGTAACTCCATACCCTTGCTCGGTTGACTGGAGAAGCGGAGTATCCAGTGTATCTACTCGTGATCCACAGCAAACTTGGAACTGTACATGCCACCGGGATCATCAATCAGAAATCGTGAGATAATCTTCCCCGTTTCTCTTGGAAGGCTTCGCAAATCGCACACTTTCGACACAGCCCCAAGCACAAATGGCCGCTTCTTTCTTCTCAGGACTTTCTGGGATCTGTCACTCGTGTATGATGGCTTGTTGGTGTCATTTCGATCGTAGCGTTCCTGTCGGACCCTCACGATGTGGTTGAGAATCGCCATTCGTGACGAGTCTTCCATCCAACAAAGGTTGACGAGGACGTTCGCATGCGACAGTCGTGGCCAGCACTCCAGTTCGCCTCTATCGTACAAAAGTTTCACCATAGAGAGATTCCGGTGGTCAATAGCTGCAAGAAGAGCGTCAACTGAGCACTTGGTTTCTGGTCGTTGTTGAAGAATCCATTCGAGCACTGTCCATTGGCCTTGCGTGGCGACATAAGCCGTGATCCAGCTCGGGCATCCTAGTTCTGGATTATCACGAAGCCGCTTGACTGCCATCCACGGCCTGTTGTCCCTCTGCAGGAACTCGGATATTTCATTGTGCCGACTCGCATAAAGCCAGCGCGCAATGACGAGGTGGCCGTGCTCAATCGCCCAGTTCACACACTCATCTATGGCCGGCATGTTGACGTGGGGATGTCGGGTTGGCCTCCAATCCATATGTGATGGACCATATGGCAAAGAACATTCAAATCCAAAAGAAACGCCATGATGAGCGATGCTTCGACTCGAGCTGCATCCCATTATCGCTTGCTTCTACACACGATTTGATTCATGGAATGCGGGAGAGAACCCAAAAACAATATCATTGGTAGCCCAATAAACCCAAAATCAGGTTGCAAGGCGGCGGACGTCACTGATTGCCGCCGAGCATTCGGACCCAGACTTGAGAGCACCGTGGACGATTTCGCGATGTCATCATGCACATGAGTTTAATAAATTCGACTGTGTATTCTTGTGGCTTGGTCGTGAGCTAGTCTGCCCCATGCTCTTCCACGTGCACTTTAACGCCGACGGGAAGTTGGTGCGTCAAGATGTAGAGGCAACGACGACCAAATAGTTATTTACGCACGTATCTCTATCAGCAGCAAACGTTGGCGTCTTGCCACTCTCATCCACTACTTGGTCTACCATTTGACCAAATAAGACGTTCAAACTCCCGATAAACTGACCGACTCGGCGACGTGTCGAATTGTGAGAGCATCTGCCGCTGGCCACGCGCCAAATACCTTGAAGATCTCTGTCTTGCGGGCTTCTGGTCAAGGACGGCACGATACGACACAAGAATATTGACAATCTCGTGATATCCTAGGGCCCTCACCATTGTCGTACACTTGTCAATGTCGCATGCGACTTCTCTCGATATCAGATACGTGACAACTTCTGCGTGACGTCGCGCACACGCCCAAAAGATCGCCCATTCAGAGCAACCCTCTTGGCGATGGTCAATAAGATACTGAACCACTTCAAGGTATCCATTTCCCGCTGCAAGATCAATCGCTCGACGTGTGCATGGCGCATTGTGTTTGTGCAGATGCATGACCATTGCTAAATGGCCGCCTTCAGCAGCTCCATCCATCGCTCGAGCCGACCATCTTGGATTCGTTACGTCCTTGACAAGATTCTTGAGCATCGCCGTGTCATTTCGCAAAGCTGCGATATCAAGGGAATTGCTTGTCACGGCAACAAGATCCAAATCACGAAAAAGCTTAACTCGCACAGAGTCTCCGAGAAAGGTGGCTTCGTCCAAGTCTCGTGGTTCGAGTCGCATGTCACGGACATGTCTAAAGTATTTGAGCATCTGCTGCCTGACCGGATTCAGAAGACTTCTTAGCACATCTGGACCATCATCAATCCTTGGCCAGCTTGCAAGTTCCGGATGACTCCGATAAATGGACTGTACAATGTCAACATGACCATTGATAATTGCCCCATGAAGACCACTCACAGTGCATCGCAATCGAGGACGATCATCCTCGCTCATACGCTCTAGTTGCGTGATCATAGTGGAGAAAGAATGTTTCCCATAGATGGCAGCCAGATCCATCGCGTTCACCGATTTATCAAGCGAGGAAGCATCAATCGAACGCTCATCACCCTCGGCTGCCATTAGCTCTGAGTCAAAGCGCGCCGCCACTGTCGCAAATGAAGCATCGAGAGCGTGAAACATCTTGTACGAGATAATTCCAGGGGAAGGATTCTGCGCTGACAAAGTCTGGCGCATCCACTCTATAATGTCCGCACGATTTATCCAAACGGCAGCGTATAGCCAGTCGTAAAAAGAATGGGCTTCACAGTTGAGCACATGCCACTCGACAAAATTGAAATCACTCTTCTCCATTGTCCAATACATGAAGCGTTTACTGCAGCGAAGACGGTCATGACGCCTGAGACTTTCATGAAGCAATTGTGCCTTCGCAAACTCCCCGATCTCGGAAAAGAGCTGGACATATTGACTCGGATTTGTTGAAAAGGAGAGCAGCCAATGTACCCACCCTCGTTTGACAGCATCCATAGGTTTGTAGACTCTTCTCGGATCACCAACGATGAATGCCGAGATGGGCGTGCCAATCACGTCTGCGATACCAAATTCCTGGCATACCCTGGCAACTGATGTCAGTAAGATCGGAGTACGGCATTGATCTACAGGACCATCTTCTTGAGCGTAGTACGGGGTATCAGCAGCGTCTGAATGATAACGCAACTTCCGCATACTCACGATGTGATCGAAGATCGACAAGTCAAACCTGTCACTGGATCGAAACAGGCTGAAGAGGATCCCGGCATGAACAGGTCGGGGCCAACTCTTCAGCTCATCTCGATCGTAAAGCGCCATCATAATACCCAATTGGCGATGTCGAATAGCGCGAAGCAAATGGCTGGCTGACAATCTGATTTCTGTCCGATTTCGAATCAGCCACTCAGCAATATCAAGACGACCTCGTTCGAGAAGCCAATCGATTAATGTTGCCGTGCATCCTTCCTTCCGATATGCGTGGAGCCAGCGAACAACGTCCAGGTGGCCATTTCGTGCAGCGTTGTCCATGGCGTCTGTCGTGCAGCCCTCCGTGCGATTTTCATGAAGCCATCTTATAACGTCCAGATGACCATTCCGTGCCGCGCTATCCATCGCATCAGAGGTACATCCCTCTAATCGGTTTGTGTGAAGCCACTTCACTACATGCAGATGGCCGTTCCGTGCTGCGTCGTTCATTGCACTTGTTGTGCACCACTCTCTCCCATGCGTAAGCAGGTACCGTGCGACTTTTGACTGAACATCCTGTGCAGTTTCATCCGTCAAAGACACCGTAAACTCGCAACCTTCATGGGCACGAAGCCACTCCACCACGTCCGTGTGTCCGTTCCGTTCTGCGACCCTCAATACATTTGCAGTGGATATTTCTCTCCAATGTTCGTGAAGCCACTTCACAACGTCCAAGTGTCCATTCCTTGCTGCGGCGTCGATTACTTTTGTATCAAACCCTTCGGCTCCGTTCGCGTAAAGCCATTTCACAACACTCAAATGACCATTTCGTGCAGCATCATCGATAACACCCATCGAGCATTCCTCAGATTCCGTCGCATACAGCCACTGAACAACGTCCAAGTGACCATTTCGAGCCGCATCATCCACCAAGTTTGTCCCGTGTCCTTCAGTTCGATTCGCACGAAGCCATTTGACGACATGCAAGTGACAGTTCCTAGCATCCTTCTTGTCGATGCTCCTGAAGCCACTGCACAACTGTCAGGTGGCCATTTGCAGCAGCGCTATCCATTGCCCGTATGGTGGATCCTTCTGAACGATGTTCATGAAGCCATTGAACGACCTCAATGTGACCATTGCCTGCTGCTCCATCCATCGCTTTTGTTGTGCAACCTTCAGTTCGAAATGAATGCAGCCATTGCACAATCTCCAGATGGCCATTGCTAGCAGTTCCATCCATTGCAAACATCGTACACCCTTCGGTTCGATTCGCATGCAGCCATTGAACAACGGCGAAATGGCCATTAGTAGCCGCACCATCCATCGCTTTCGTTGTGCAACCATCGCTTCGATTCGTATGGAGCCACTGGACGACATCCAAGTGACCATTAGTGGCGGCCCGGTCGATCGCATACAGAGTGCATTCTCCTGCTTGGGCTTCGTGTAGCCATTGCACAATGTTGATGTGACCGTTAGCAGCAGCACTGTCCATCGTTTTTGCCGCAACGCCTCGGGTATGATGATAGATGAAATACTCCACGATGTCGAATCGTTTGGACTTCACGGCGACGTCGAACCCTCGCGCCGTCCACCCATTCTTCACGTTCTCAAAGAACCACCGCACAGCTTCCAATGGGCCTTCTCGCACAGCCACCCGCGCGGATTCATTGACCACTTGTTCGACATCATCGTCGTCCCGAAATGCCGACCATAAACCGCTCAACACCTCAAAATGACCATGCTTGGCAGCCAGTGGCATCAACGACGAGAATTCGTTCTTCAAACACGCTCTGAGATGCCACGACACAAACGCACTGTCGCCCTGCTCGACAGCTTTCGTCATCGCTTCGCCGTCGCATGTCCACGTTGAATGCTTCGCGAGCCGCTCATGCAAGTGTCTTGCGTGTACAAAGTCACTTCGTCGTACGGCTGCTCGAAGCTCTCCTTCATCATTCACACACGTCCTTCCCGCACTCGACAGCTCCATGGCGAGATCTTGCGCCACTGATCGCCGTGTGGGCCCAACGCTCGCCACCTCAGTTGCCATGCCCGGCGTCTCCCAGCGCCTGATATCGCGTATGATGTCGACTTCGACCGTCTCCGCTCAGTCCTTTGACGCATGCAGAGAGTCTGCCTCCCTTCCGCCGTGGAGATTGTGCTCATCACTTCACCCGGAGCTGCATGTGGACCACATGGCGAATCAGGGAAATGAGTCGTGACAGCAAGGCAAGCGATGCCGACCGAACGAGAGGAACATGCGCAATCCCACTATCTGGATGAAGATCCTGCGCGTGAAAGGCAGGTGATATGCGCTCTACAATCGGAAGACGCTGCTCAGACGCTGGACCCGCAGGATCCAATCCCTCATTCATGGCTCTTTGCGGAGACTACGCGCAGTCAGCACGAGATGTCCGACGTCAGAGCAAACGGAAGCTTGGTCTTGCACGCCCACACACGAATCCGTCAATACGAGGTCGAGATAGCGCACCATATGGCAGACAATATGATCTTGGACAGCAAAGTGGCGCAGACAAGTGTCCAGCGACTCTGGCGAGAAGAGGCGCTGTGTATTTTCGCCAGCGTGGTTCGAGTCGTGGCCAAAATGCACGCGCAAGAGGTGTGTCACTTGAACCTGAACCCAGCATCCATCGTGATTGACGCGGACTCGAGGGCGATGATCCGAGACTGGCGTTGTGCGGAGGTTATGAACCGTGCTGGCGTCGCTGGACGAGGACGAGCGATTCTCGGCACGCCTGAGTACGCTTCTCCTGAGGTCGTGACTCACAATCGGTATTCGAAGCGGAGTCCGGGGATTGATGGTCGATCTGCGGACGTATACTCGCTTGGTGTTCTGGTACGTCGTTCGCTTGTGCCGTCGTCGACGTTTGTCTCTGACGCCGTGCCCTGTTAGTTGTATTGGCTACTCACTCTTCTTAGCCGCACGAATGAATATGGTAGACGGAGTACTTGTGATCCCGTCCTTCACGACCCAATGTGGAACCGCCGTCTAATGAGGCATCTCCGTGATCCGTCCACGTGTCACGACCAGTGTACAATGTGCCTGATGGGGCTTCCCCAGGACGATGAGCTTGCACAGATTCTCGCTAGTTCGTTATCGTTGGGACC
The DNA here is from genome assembly GCA_001922765.1 of Pythium periplocum. Classification (NCBI taxonomy): domain Eukaryota; phylum Oomycota; class Peronosporomycetes; order Pythiales; family Pythiaceae; genus Pythium; species Pythium periplocum. Next base: position 21,632 of record MRVE01000678.1, read on the forward strand.
ACATGAGCGGTTGTCCGCTGTGGATCTGACGGAGATGACGAGACATTATCAACTCCGAGGTGACCTGGCCGAGCGATGCATACGTGCTTTTGAAGACGTAAGAGCGTTTGCGTAGCATGAAGGGATGGGACACAGGTACAGCATGGGCTATGCCCGGTGGGATGAAGTCAATCGCATTAGTTCAATTGATAAACTATAGGCCGAGAATTTTAAACTCACTGTCCACTATATGACTACACGCGGACTCGAAGAATTGCGCGAAGGCTGAGAGAGACCATCTGAACACAGCTTTGTATCTTCACACATGACAAGGCCTCTGCAAAATAGGATATGTGTTACGAAAAGGTCCAGAAAACCTATTTAGAGATTCTGAAATATCCTACTTTCAAACCAGGTTTTCGGCCATTTCTGGGGATAAGATCGGACTATGATCACATGAAAATCTTCCATTGAGGACGAGCTTCCATTGAGGACGAGCTTCCATTGAGGACGAGCTGGCGGATAGGATAGTCGAGGATGTGCTGTCTAGGAGGGTCTCCATGACAGTCACGGACTGACACGGACTAAGCAGCGCCAGCTTCCCACTCAAGTGTGTACGGTTTCCTGAATATGGCCTCGGCCAAGCGCAACGCTAATCGCCCAGGAAAGCATTCAGGTTCGCCCTCGAAGAAGGTTACATCCCATCCTGACGTCAACAGCGTCCTACAGCAGACGAAGATCACCAAATGCAAGACCGACGAGCGGAACAAGTGGCTCAACAAGTACGAGTTCGAGTTTGGGTTGTCGT